>OX439448.1:12109230-12126764 GCA_949320045.1 Scotopteryx bipunctaria
CTGCTGATACTCATTATCACCTCGTTTTATTTCTCCGCACAGCGTCCTTTGCCACTTTCATGCAGAATTTGAGCAGATACGGTCTGGATTCTTTTCCGGCCATCATTTCCCACAATGATGCTTTGGTGAGATTCATATTTGTTATAGATTCCAGATCGTATCTGACTGCGTCGTACTGTGGGCACTCAAGTAGCAGATGTTCTATAGTCTCATTTTTGTCAGGGTCGCAAATACATGAGGGGTTGTTTTTGCATTTAAATCGATTCAGGTAGTATGAGAACCCCCCATGTCCGGTAATCGCCTGTGTCAATATTGGTGTTAGTTTTATTTGTCTGATTATTTTATAAGCATTTGCCACGTTGGGAAAAAACAATTTGGTGACGCTTGCTTGCTCTTCTTTTAAGTAGCGGTCTCCCCATAATTTTATCGCCTGCTCTCTAATTTCCCTTTTTGCATACGACACTGGGCATTTGTCATAGTGTGCGGATGTTTTTAGGGTCAATGCGGCCTGTTTCGCTAATTCGTCTGCCCTTTCGTTTCCGGGTACTCCCACGTGGGCTTTGACCCAAAAAAGCTTCAGATCACACCCTTTGGCCCTGAGTCTCGCTATGTTGCGCCGTATCTCGAATCCGAGTGGGTGAAGCGCCTCCGGATCCTGAACCATCTGCAGGGCAGATCTTGAGTCGCTCAGCACAGCTACCTCGCGCATATTGGTTTTCAGCAGGTGTTCTGTTGCTTCGTACAGTGCATATAGTTCGGCTTGGAAAACTGTGCAGAACGACTCAAGTCGCATCTTTTTCGTTTTTATTTCGACTCCCTCTCTCCAGAACGTGTATGCTGCGCCGACTTTCCCTTCCAGTTTGCTCCCGTCGGTGTAGATCTGAGATTCTGGGAGGTTATGTTCATTCAGAGTTTCGGGCAGCATATCGTTTAGGGAGCCGAAAGTAACTTCTTCTTCTAGTGCCGGGTGTTGGGCGTTCAGGAAAGAGACGCGCTTCTCCATCGGTCTCTTCCGGTGTCCAAGTGCCGTCGGTTCATCCCTTTTCGCTTCATATAGCTGGGCCGCCTCGTGGATCCGAAGATCCAGGGGGAGCAACCCAGACAATACGAGTGCTGCGTTGAGGGATACCGTTCGGTATGATTTGCAAATTTTTTGCGCAATTTCGCGTTGTATGACGTTCAGTTGTTTCCGGACCATAATTTTGTTTGCTGCCGGTGCCCATACGCTGGAGGCATACATTACTATGGGCTCCAGCACTGACACGTATATCGTCCTGATGATCTCCGAACTCAGTCCCCACTCTATTTTCGCCGTCCTAGCGAGTTGCTTATATATATTTGCGGCCTTACGACAGACGTTTGTCACATGGCTGTTGAAGGTGAGTTTATTGTCTATCGTAAGTCCCAAAAGCTTTATCTCCTTGACGACGGGAATGTCGACGCCGGCCATGTGCATGATTGGGGTGTCAAATTTAAGTTTTCTTGTTACGATCATGGCATTCGTTTTATGAGCAGCAAATCTTAACTTGTTTTTGACGCCCCATTCATGCACATAGGCCAGGGTCTGGTTGACCTTTTCCTGGATTTTGAGCGAGGAGTGACCGGAGAACATCAGGACGATATCGTCCGCGAACGCCTGCGTGTACACCTCTCTTTCCGTAAGGTCGTTTAGGAGTGGGTCCAGTAGCAGGTTCCAGAAGGTGGGGCCCGCTACTGATCCCTGGACACAACCTTTATTTGTGGCCTTGCTGAAGGAGCTCCCTGCGTAGTTCAGCTCTACTTTCCTCCCATTGAGGTAGCTATTTGTAAGCCTTCGCAGATTCGGCGGACATTTCAGCTTGATGAGCTGGCTTTTGATGGCCGGCCACCAGGCGCTGTCGAAAGCGCCTTCAATATCCAGAGACACGATTACAGTCAGCTCCTTGTTCCGCAAGTGGCTCTGAATTCGCTGCATCAGATCGTACAGCGCGTCTTCTGTGCCACGTTGCGGAACGAAACCGTATTGTCTGGGGTTGGTCTTCGGGAGAAGGTGCCATCTGACTCTCCTTACAACCATTTTCTCGAAGACCTTCCCCAGAACCGACAAGAGCCCAATCGGTCGGTACGATTTCGCCTGAGTGTAATCGGTCTTCCCCGGCTTACGTAGTACCACTACGGTCGCCTCCTTCCAGAGTGATGGGAAGCAAGACAGGGAGAGGCACTTGTTCAGGATCTCCAGGAAGACTTCTTTCTCCGCGAATATTGCCTTCGAGCAGATATCCGCGGTGAAGCCGTCTGGTCCTGGAGCCTTCTTTGAGCTGAAGCTGCTTATAGTCCTTTTTAACTCGGACAGTGTGAAGGGTGGATCGTCAGTTTCGTCAGGAGTGGAGTCGCTCATCGTTTCCGCATGTCTTCTAATGCTTTCGTGAATGGCACTATCCTCGGAAGCATTGTCATCAGGGTAAAACGTATTTGCGAGCAACTCCACTGACTGTTCCGGGCTTAAGTTGATCCCATCTTTAATAAGCAGCTGGTCTTCTTTTCTTCCTGTCTTGCTTCTGATCACTCTGTATACACTGTCCCACATGCTTTCTTCTGTCTGCTTCGTGCAGAACTCCTTCCAGCTTTCCGTTTGTGTTTTACTGGCTAACTCTTCATATTTTCTTTTTTCTTCCAGGTACTCCTCCAGGACATACCTACGTCTCCGCGGTGCAGCGCATCGGATCCGACTCCTCTTCCTGTTCACAGCAGCCTTCAAGCGGTCCAGTTCGTCCGTCCACCAAGGTAAGTACCCTTTTTTGTCTTTTAGTTTTAGAGGGGGGATGGCTTTTTTGCATGCTGCATGTACGCTATTAATATATGCTTTCACTTT
Source organism: Scotopteryx bipunctaria (assembly GCA_949320045.1). NCBI lineage: Eukaryota > Metazoa > Arthropoda > Insecta > Lepidoptera > Geometridae > Scotopteryx > Scotopteryx bipunctaria. The sequence goes on from OX439448.1 coordinate 12,112,082, forward strand.
CTGTTCCAGCTGTTGTTCATTCTCCAGTCCTGCAATGCTTTCCGTGGTTATGCCATTTTCCTGTATCTGACGTTGGAACTCCTCAGTGAACCGACACCAGTCCGCTTTCCGGGTGTTGTAAACACGAGTGGAGTTTTGCTTTCTACCCGCAGTGTTTCCTTCCAGTTCTAGCCGAAATGTGATAGCGTTGTGGTCCGAGCAGGTGACCGTTTCATCCACTCGCCAGTCGCTAACGTGTCTGAGCAGACCTGTCGAGCAGACTGTTACATCGACGCAGCTGCCGTATAAGGTGTCTCCTCGGACTACGTCGAATGTCAGTGCGGTGCCCTGGTTCAGGATGTGCATATCCATTTCGGCCAGGAAATTCCTGTAGCACTCTCCTCTCTCGTCCTCCGCTACGCTTCCCCACCACGTGCTCCACGCATTGATGTCGCCCCCAATCAGGACTTTGTCGCCTCGCACTGTGTTTAGAAGTTCTTTTATTCGGTCCAGATACGGTTCAATCGGTTCGGAGCCCTCGAAGTATACAGAGACCACGGTTACGGGCCCCTTCTCTGTCTTCAGGACGGCCATTACTATATTCTCAGAGATCCTGGTTTGGTGACTTAGGATCTCGATGTTATTGTCGAATATAATAATGGCCGCCTTGACCGGCTTTGTTCTGCTCGTCTCTCTCTGTATAATTCGAGTCCCGTCCCAAGATCCGAGCTCTCCTTTGGCTCCGACATATGGCTCCTGAACCAGTGCGAAGCTGACTCCTCTTTTCTGGGCTTCCCGGAATAGCTCCTGTGTAGCTAGCCTTTTCCTTTGGAGATTAGCCTGCAGTACTTTGAAGTACTTCGGCTTAATCTGTCCAGGGATTTGTTCAGCCGTGTTCTCGATGGCGCCCGTATCTTAACAATACGAGACGCTAGACCTAGCGATGGCGTCCCAGCGCTTTCGTACGGGGCACTCTCCATCGAACGCACTATGGCTCGTCTCGTGCGACTTTGCCATTCTGCAATTGCGGCAGGTTGGGGTCTCGCCCGCCAGGCACGCCGGGCAGTCCACCCGAAGATGTGGGCCGGCGCAGTAACTGCACAGGTCCGCAGGCTCCTTGCACATTCTGCGCCCGTGCCCATATCCCAGGCACCTGGTACATTGGACGAGCGGCGATTGATCTTGAACCGCCACATATTGCAGATCGACATGCACACGCTTCGCCGCTGTCAGCCTCTGCCAGACCTTGGGCGACACTTGCAGGATGACGTGGTTCTCGTGCGGGTTTCTGGCCCTGCGCCTATACTTCACCACCGCTCTGAACTCTTCTCCTGCCAGGTCTCCCAGCAGGTTTGAGTTTTGCGAGCTGAGCGATGCTACAATTTCCTCGTCTTTGTGGAAGGTGAGGAGGTTTTTAATAATGACCAAGGGGTCCTTATTTTTGGCCTCCTCCACAGTGAGGTTTTTGTTTTTGGCGGTGATCCGCTCCGTCACCTTTCTCAACTCGGCCTTCGTTGCGCAGCTCAAGACGACTTTCTGGTTCTTAATTTTCTGAACTCTAGTCACCTGCAGTCCGTTCGTTTTGGCTTCGAGGGCCACGCGCACCTTTCCAAGGACTTCGTCGCTTGTGTCTTTCTCGACGTCGGAGGACACGATGATAGAGTGCTTGGGGCTGAGGCTGGTCGGCAAGGATGCGCTATTAGGTCTGGCTAGTACCTCCGCATAAGAAGGCACCGCCTCCTGCAGCGACGATACTTTCCTTCCAGTCTCCTCAGTGGTGTTTCTGAGTGCTTGGACTTCACTCACTAGCTCCTCGATTCTATCATCCCTTCGTGGTTCCGACAGAGAGGCATTTGCGGCGAGAGCCCTTTGTAGGGCTTTCACCTCCTCACTGTTTTGTTTGAGCAATTCCGTGTGGGCGGCGATTGCTTTTTCCAGCTCAGCTGTGTTTAGTTGGCTCTTTACTGCTTGGGTTTTGGCCTTGCTTGAACACGCTTCTTTGTTCCCCTCTTGTGCCGACTGCACAACTGTGCTCCGTGCCCCGGACGCCTCTCCCTCCTTAACAAGTTGGTAGAGGCGTTCCACGGCTTGGAGCACTCCGTTTTTGATGTCGGTCTTGAGGTTGCGCGAGCTGTTAATGTTAAGCTTGGCTTTCGTCAAGCAAGCTCGGGCCTCGGCCAGCCGGTTTGGATACCTCTCCTGCGCAGGCGGGCTTCCCGACAGCTCAGTCAGCAGCTGCCGCGCTGTCACCGTCTTCGGCTGCGGGGGGTCCACCGTGAAGGTCTTGTGCGCAGGAGAAGAGCTCTTCCGGGGTTTGCCGTTCTCCCAATCCCCAATGCTTCGTCGTACTCCGCCGTCCTTGGTTTCTCCGGACCCTGAAAGGCCCGATGGTCCCGCCTCTTGCGTATCCGGTCCGGTCGGCGCGACTTTGTCCTGCTGTGGCGTTCTAAGGAGAGACATGTTGTCTTAATCCTTTGTCCAGTAGCTAAGCCTAATTAGTTTAAAAGTTTATAACTTTTTGTCTAAGTTCTAGATTTATAATGTAAAACCAAGAGGGGTTTTGTCAATGTAAATAGTTTTAAAATAGACTTAGTAGTTAGGATTTTAGATAATAAATAATACTAACCTAGGTTAAATATTAATTGTAAGTTTGTAAAAGTTGTAAAAATTTAATAATATAAAATAGAATAAAATAATAGTAGTAGCTTATTCCTAGGTTTAAAATCTAAGTACTAATTTATGACTAATACTAACTTATTTAAAATTTGACTAGATTGTATAAAACGATTTTATTTGTCTCTAATCTATCTTTTTATGTTTCAGGTGTTACCAGGGAAACTCGTCTGTAACCACGTCCAGCGGAGCAAGTACGGGTTTGTATACAGGCAAGTATACTTCCGTATACGAGTAGGTATACAGGTGAGTGGTGGCTTAGGTGATGTATTAAGTTTTTCTGCTGTTTTGGACGGGGTCACGTTCGACCAGCAGGCCGATGTCTATATTAATTTTTGTTTTCTGTTTCAGATGCGTCGCGTTTGCAGCCGGCACGGGTCTGCTGTTTTGGGTGAGATCACGTTCAACCAGCAGCCGATGTCTATATTAATTTTTTGTTTTCTGTTTCAGATGCGTCGCGTTTGCAGCCGGCACGGGTCTGCTGTTTTGGGTGAGATCACGTTCGACCAGCAGCCGATGTCTATATTAATACATATATATTTTCTGTTTCAGATGCGTCGCGTATTCAGTCAGCACGGTCTCCAATGGATATTCTCCGTGCTCGAGGAATATTTCTTAAGGTAAGTAAGGTAAAACCTAGTCAAAAGTCAAAAATGTAAATTTTGAGGCGACTGTGTCCTATATTGTCACAATCTAGCACTCAATTCCGACGTAAATGGCACTTTCTGTGTCTTACGACTAGCCCCTAAACTAAAATGGAACAAAAACAAGTCAATTGAAAATTTCGAAAATTTCCCCTACTACAAAATGGTACGGAGTCCACCTAGCCTAGGCGGCTTGGGTGGGTGGGCGGGCAATTTTTTGCGATTTTAGTCGCCCGATTCGGCTGAAATTTTGCAGGGAGGCGCAGACGGTGTATACAAGCCTGGATGGATGGTGCAAAAAATTTCAGCTCGGACGACTTCCACAAAAATCGGACTAAACCTGTGGAAAACGCGCTAAAGCGACGATTTTCAGCTCCTAACTCAAAAATGAGCTGGAATGTTGCTGAAAAATCGCGGTTTTCAGCTTCAGGCGCACTCGGACTATACTGGACTACAAATAAAAAATTTTGAAAAAATTTTGAAAAATGTTTGGTTATGAAAATTAAATAAAAAGTGAGTTTTTGAACAAAATTAATCCAAAAATGTCAAAAATAAAGGTCCAAAAGGGGGCCGGGTCAGTAAAATATGCTGTTGCACTGATGATGCGCACTAATAAAGCCTTTGCAGTGCAAAAACAGAAAGTAGTTGTGAAAACAAAATTTCAGATTCACAAATGTATGGGCGAAACGGCCGGGGTACTACAACTTTTTAGTATGAAGATTTCAGCTTTTGCGATTTTAGTCGCCCGATTCGGCTGAAATTTTGCAGGGAGGCGCAGACGGTGTATACAAGCCTGGATGGATGGTGCAAAAAATTTCAGCTCGGACGACTTCCACAAAAATCGGACTAAACCTGTGGAAAACGCGCTAAAGCGACGATTTTCAGCTCCTAACTCAAAAATGAGCTGGAATGTTGCTGAAAAATCGCGGTTTTCAGCTTCAGGCGCACTCGGACTATACTGGACTACAAATAAAAAATTTTGAAAAAATTTTGAAAAATGTTTGGTTATGAAAATTAAATAAAAAGTGAGTTTTTGAACAAAATTAATCCAAAAATGTCAAAAATAAAGGTCCAAAAGGGGGCCGGGTCAGTAAAATATGCTGTTGCACTGATGATGCGCACTAATAAAGCCTTTGCAGTGCAAAAACAGAAAGTAGTTGTGAAAACAAAATTTCAGATTCACAAATGTATGGGCGAAACGGCCGGGGTACTACAACTTTTTAGTATGAAGATTTCAGCTTTTGCGATTTTAGTCGCCCGATTCGGCTGAAATTTTGCAGGGAGGCGCAGACGGTGTATACAAGCCTGGATGGATGGTGCAAAAAATTTCAGCTCGGACGACTTCCACAAAAATCGGACTAAACCTGTGGAAAACGCGCTAAAGCGACGATTTTCAGCTCCTAACTCAAAAATGAGCTGGAATGTTGCTGAAAAATCGCGGTTTTCAGCTTCAGGCGCACTCGGACTATACTGGACTACAAATAAAAAATTTTGAAAAAATTTTGAAAAATGTTTGGTTATGAAAATTAAATAAAAAGTGAGTTTTTGAACAAAATTAATCCAAAAATGTCAAAAATAAAGGTCCAAAAGGGGGCCGGGTCAGTAAAATATGCTGTTGCACTGATGATGCGCACTAATAAAGCCTTTGCAGTGCAAAAACAGAAAGTAGTTGTGAAAACAAAATTTCAGATTCACAAATGTATGGGCGAAACGGCCGGGGTACTACAACTTTTTAGTATGAAGATTTCAGCTTTTGCGATTTTAGTCGCCCGATTCGGCTGAAATTTTGCAGGGAGGCGCAGACGGTGTATACAAGCCTGGATGGATGGTGCAAAAAATTTCAGCTCGGACGACTTCCACAAAAATCGGACTAAACCTGTGGAAAACGCGCTAAAGCGACGATTTTCAGCTCCTAACTCAAAAATGAGCTGGAATGTTGCTGAAAAATCGCGGTTTTCAGCTTCAGGCGCACTCGGACTATACTGGACTACAAATAAAAAATTTTGAAAAAATTTTGAAAAATGTTTGGTTATGAAAATTAAATAAAAAGTGAGTTTTTGAACAAAATTAATCCAAAAATGTCAAAAATAAAGGTCCAAAAGGGGGCCGGGTCAGTAAAATATGCTGTTGCACTGATGATGCGCACTAATAAAGCCTTTGCAGTGCAAAAACAGAAAGTAGTTGTGAAAACAAAATTTCAGATTCACAAATGTATGGGCGAAACGGCCGGGGTACTACAACTTTTTAGTATGAAGATTTCAGCTTTTGCGATTTTAGTCGCCCGATTCGGCTGAAATTTTGCAGGGAGGCGCAGACGGTGTATACAAGCCTGGATGGATGGTGCAAAAAATTTCAGCTCGGACGACTTCCACAAAAATCGGACTAAACCTGTGGAAAACGCGCTAAAGCGACGATTTTCAGCTCCTAACTCAAAAATGAGCTGGAATGTTGCTGAAAAATCGCGGTTTTCAGCTTCAGGCGCACTCGGACTATACTGGACTACAAATAAAAAATTTTGAAAAAATTTTGAAAAATGTTTGGTTATGAAAATTAAATAAAAAGTGAGTTTTTGAACAAAATTAATCCAAAAATGTCAAAAATAAAGGTCCAAAAGGGGGCCGGGTCAGTAAAATATGCTGTTGCACTGATGATGCGCACTAATAAAGCCTTTGCAGTGCAAAAACAGAAAGTAGTTGTGAAAACAAAATTTCAGATTCACAAATGTATGGGCGAAACGGCCGGGGTACTACAACTTTTTAGTATGAAGATTTCAGCTTTTGCGATTTTAGTCGCCCGATTCGGCTGAAATTTTGCAGGGAGGCGCAGACGGTGTATACAAGCCTGGATGGATGGTGCAAAAAATTTCAGCTCGGACGACTTCCACAAAAATCGGACTAAACCTGTGGAAAACGCGCTAAAGCGACGATTTTCAGCTCCTAACTCAAAAATGAGCTGGAATGTTGCTGAAAAATCGCGGTTTTCAGCTTCAGGCGCACTCGGACTATACTGGACTACAAATAAAAAATTTTGAAAAAATTTTGAAAAATGTTTGGTTATGAAAATTAAATAAAAAGTGAGTTTTTGAACAAAATTAATCCAAAAATGTCAAAAATAAAGGTCCAAAAGGGGGCCGGGTCAGTAAAATATGCTGTTGCACTGATGATGCGCACTAATAAAGCCTTTGCAGTGCAAAAACAGAAAGTAGTTGTGAAAACAAAATTTCAGATTCACAAATGTATGGGCGAAACGGCCGGGGTACTACAACTTTTTAGTATGAAGATTTCAGCTTTTGCGATTTTAGTCGCCCGATTCGGCTGAAATTTTGCAGGGAGGCGCAGACGGTGTATACAAGCCTGGATGGATGGTGCAAAAAATTTCAGCTCGGACGACTTCCACAAAAATCGGACTAAACCTGTGGAAAACGCGCTAAAGCGACGATTTTCAGCTCCTAACTCAAAAATGAGCTGGAATGTTGCTGAAAAATCGCGGTTTTCAGCTTCAGGCGCACTCGGACTATACTGGACTACAAATAAAAAATTTTGAAAAAATTTTGAAAAATGTTTGGTTATGAAAATTAAATAAAAAGTGAGTTTTTGAACAAAATTAATCCAAAAATGTCAAAAATAAAGGTCCAAAAGGGGGCCGGGTCAGTAAAATATGCTGTTGCACTGATGATGCGCACTAATAAAGCCTTTGCAGTGCAAAAACAGAAAGTAGTTGTGAAAACAAAATTTCAGATTCACAAATGTATGGGCGAAACGGCCGGGGTACTACAACTTTTTAGTATGAAGATTTCAGCTTTTGCGATTTTAGTCGCCCGATTCGGCTGAAATTTTGCAGGGAGGCGCAGACGGTGTATACAAGCCTGGATGGATGGTGCAAAAAATTTCAGCTCGGACGACTTCCACAAAAATCGGACTAAACCTGTGGAAAACGCGCTAAAGCGACGATTTTCAGCTCCTAACTCAAAAATGAGCTGGAATGTTGCTGAAAAATCGCGGTTTTCAGCTTCAGGCGCACTCGGACTATACTGGACTACAAATAAAAAATTTTGAAAAAATTTTGAAAAATGTTTGGTTATGAAAATTAAATAAAAAGTGAGTTTTTGAACAAAATTAATCCAAAAATGTCAAAAATAAAGGTCCAAAAGGGGGCCGGGTCAGTAAAATATGCTGTTGCACTGATGATGCGCACTAATAAAGCCTTTGCAGTGCAAAAACAGAAAGTAGTTGTGAAAACAAAATTTCAGATTCACAAATGTATGGGCGAAACGGCCGGGGTACTACAACTTTTTAGTATGAAGATTTCAGCTTTTGCGATTTTAGTCGCCCGATTCGGCTGAAATTTTGCAGGGAGGCGCAGACGGTGTATACAAGCCTGGATGGATGGTGCAAAAAATTTCAGCTCGGACGACTTCCACAAAAATCGGACTAAACCTGTGGAAAACGCGCTAAAGCGACGATTTTCAGCTCCTAACTCAAAAATGAGCTGGAATGTTGCTGAAAAATCGCGGTTTTCAGCTTCAGGCGCACTCGGACTATACTGGACTACAAATAAAAAATTTTGAAAAAATTTTGAAAAATGTTTGGTTATGAAAATTAAATAAAAAGTGAGTTTTTGAACAAAATTAATCCAAAAATGTCAAAAATAAAGGTCCAAAAGGGGGCCGGGTCAGTAAAATATGCTGTTGCACTGATGATGCGCACTAATAAAGCCTTTGCAGTGCAAAAACAGAAAGTAGTTGTGAAAACAAAATTTCAGATTCACAAATGTATGGGCGAAACGGCCGGGGTACTACAACTTTTTAGTATGAAGATTTCAGCTTTTGCGATTTTAGTCGCCCGATTCGGCTGAAATTTTGCAGGGAGGCGCAGACGGTGTATACAAGCCTGGATGGATGGTGCAAAAAATTTCAGCTCGGACGACTTCCACAAAAATCGGACTAAACCTGTGGAAAACGCGCTAAAGCGACGATTTTCAGCTCCTAACTCAAAAATGAGCTGGAATGTTGCTGAAAAATCGCGGTTTTCAGCTTCAGGCGCACTCGGACTATACTGGACTACAAATAAAAAATTTTGAAAAAATTTTGAAAAATGTTTGGTTATGAAAATTAAATAAAAAGTGAGTTTTTGAACAAAATTAATCCAAAAATGTCAAAAATAAAGGTCCAAAAGGGGGCCGGGTCAGTAAAATATGCTGTTGCACTGATGATGCGCACTAATAAAGCCTTTGCAGTGCAAAAACAGAAAGTAGTTGTGAAAACAAAATTTCAGATTCACAAATGTATGGGCGAAACGGCCGGGGTACTACAACTTTTTAGTATGAAGATTTCAGCTTTTGCGATTTTAGTCGCCCGATTCGGCTGAAATTTTGCAGGGAGGCGCAGACGGTGTATACAAGCCTGGATGGATGGTGCAAAAAATTTCAGCTCGGACGACTTCCACAAAAATCGGACTAAACCTGTGGAAAACGCGCTAAAGCGACGATTTTCAGCTCCTAACTCAAAAATGAGCTGGAATGTTGCTGAAAAATCGCGGTTTTCAGCTTCAGGCGCACTCGGACTATACTGGACTACAAATAAAAAATTTTGAAAAAATTTTGAAAAATGTTTGGTTATGAAAATTAAATAAAAAGTGAGTTTTTGAACAAAATTAATCCAAAAATGTCAAAAATAAAGGTCCAAAAGGGGGCCGGGTCAGTAAAATATGCTGTTGCACTGATGATGCGCACTAATAAAGCCTTTGCAGTGCAAAAACAGAAAGTAGTTGTGAAAACAAAATTTCAGATTCACAAATGTATGGGCGAAACGGCCGGGGTACTACAACTTTTTAGTATGAAGATTTCAGCTTTTGCGATTTTAGTCGCCCGATTCGGCTGAAATTTTGCAGGGAGGCGCAGACGGTGTATACAAGCCTGGATGGATGGTGCAAAAAATTTCAGCTCGGACGACTTCCACAAAAATCGGACTAAACCTGTGGAAAACGCGCTAAAGCGACGATTTTCAGCTCCTAACTCAAAAATGAGCTGGAATGTTGCTGAAAAATCGCGGTTTTCAGCTTCAGGCGCACTCGGACTATACTGGACTACAAATAAAAAATTTTGAAAAAATTTTGAAAAATGTTTGGTTATGAAAATTAAATAAAAAGTGAGTTTTTGAACAAAATTAATCCAAAAATGTCAAAAATAAAGGTCCAAAAGGGGGCCGGGTCAGTAAAATATGCTGTTGCACTGATGATGCGCACTAATAAAGCCTTTGCAGTGCAAAAACAGAAAGTAGTTGTGAAAACAAAATTTCAGATTCACAAATGTATGGGCGAAACGGCCGGGGTACTACAACTTTTTAGTATGAAGATTTCAGCTTTTGCGATTTTAGTCGCCCGATTCGGCTGAAATTTTGCAGGGAGGCGCAGACGGTGTATACAAGCCTGGATGGATGGTGCAAAAAATTTCAGCTCGGACGACTTCCACAAAAATCGGACTAAACCTGTGGAAAACGCGCTAAAGCGACGATTTTCAGCTCCTAACTCAAAAATGAGCTGGAATGTTGCTGAAAAATCGCGGTTTTCAGCTTCAGGCGCACTCGGACTATACTGGACTACAAATAAAAAATTTTGAAAAAATTTTGAAAAATGTTTGGTTATGAAAATTAAATAAAAAGTGAGTTTTTGAACAAAATTAATCCAAAAATGTCAAAAATAAAGGTCCAAAAGGGGGCCGGGTCAGTAAAATATGCTGTTGCACTGATGATGCGCACTAATAAAGCCTTTGCAGTGCAAAAACAGAAAGTAGTTGTGAAAACAAAATTTCAGATTCACAAATGTATGGGCGAAACGGCCGGGGTACTACAACTTTTTAGTATGAAGATTTCAGCTTTTGCGATTTTAGTCGCCCGATTCGGCTGAAATTTTGCAGGGAGGCGCAGACGGTGTATACAAGCCTGGATGGATGGTGCAAAAAATTTCAGCTCGGACGACTTCCACAAAAATCGGACTAAACCTGTGGAAAACGCGCTAAAGCGACGATTTTCAGCTCCTAACTCAAAAATGAGCTGGAATGTTGCTGAAAAATCGCGGTTTTCAGCTTCAGGCGCACTCGGACTATACTGGACTACAAATAAAAAATTTTGAAAAAATTTTGAAAAATGTTTGGTTATGAAAATTAAATAAAAAGTGAGTTTTTGAACAAAATTAATCCAAAAATGTCAAAAATAAAGGTCCAAAAGGGGGCCGGGTCAGTAAAATATGCTGTTGCACTGATGATGCGCACTAATAAAGCCTTTGCAGTGCAAAAACAGAAAGTAGTTGTGAAAACAAAATTTCAGATTCACAAATGTATGGGCGAAACGGCCGGGGTACTACAACTTTTTAGTATGAAGATTTCAGCTTTTGCGATTTTAGTCGCCCGATTCGGCTGAAATTTTGCAGGGAGGCGCAGACGGTGTATACAAGCCTGGATGGATGGTGCAAAAAATTTCAGCTCGGACGACTTCCACAAAAATCGGACTAAACCTGTGGAAAACGCGCTAAAGCGACGATTTTCAGCTCCTAACTCAAAAATGAGCTGGAATGTTGCTGAAAAATCGCGGTTTTCAGCTTCAGGCGCACTCGGACTATACTGGACTACAAATAAAAAATTTTGAAAAAATTTTGAAAAATGTTTGGTTATGAAAATTAAATAAAAAGTGAGTTTTTGAACAAAATTAATCCAAAAATGTCAAAAATAAAGGTCCAAAAGGGGGCCGGGTCAGTAAAATATGCTGTTGCACTGATGATGCGCACTAATAAAGCCTTTGCAGTGCAAAAACAGAAAGTAGTTGTGAAAACAAAATTTCAGATTCACAAATGTATGGGCGAAACGGCCGGGGTACTACAACTTTTTAGTATGAAGATTTCAGCTTTTGCGATTTTAGTCGCCCGATTCGGCTGAAATTTTGCAGGGAGGCGCAGACGGTGTATACAAGCCTGGATGGATGGTGCAAAAAATTTCAGCTCGGACGACTTCCACAAAAATCGGACTAAACCTGTGGAAAACGCGCTAAAGCGACGATTTTCAGCTCCTAACTCAAAAATGAGCTGGAATGTTGCTGAAAAATCGCGGTTTTCAGCTTCAGGCGCACTCGGACTATACTGGACTACAAATAAAAAATTTTGAAAAAATTTTGAAAAATGTTTGGTTATGAAAATTAAATAAAAAGTGAGTTTTTGAACAAAATTAATCCAAAAATGTCAAAAATAAAGGTCCAAAAGGGGGCCGGGTCAGTAAAATATGCTGTTGCACTGATGATGCGCACTAATAAAGCCTTTGCAGTGCAAAAACAGAAAGTAGTTGTGAAAACAAAATTTCAGATTCACAAATGTATGGGCGAAACGGCCGGGGTACTACAACTTTTTAGTATGAAGATTTCAGCTTTTGCGATTTTAGTCGCCCGATTCGGCTGAAATTTTGCAGGGAGGCGCAGACGGTGTATACAAGCCTGGATGGATGGTGCAAAAAATTTCAGCTCGGACGACTTCCACAAAAATCGGACTAAACCTGTGGAAAACGCGCTAAAGCGACGATTTTCAGCTCCTAACTCAAAAATGAGCTGGAATGTTGCTGAAAAATCGCGGTTTTCAGCTTCAGGCGCACTCGGACTATACTGGACTACAAATAAAAAATTTTGAAAAAATTTTGAAAAATGTTTGGTTATGAAAATTAAATAAAAAGTGAGTTTTTGAACAAAATTAATCCAAAAATGTCAAAAATAAAGGTCCAAAAGGGGGCCGGGTCAGTAAAATATGCTGTTGCACTGATGATGCGCACTAATAAAGCCTTTGCAGTGCAAAAACAGAAAGTAGTTGTGAAAACAAAATTTCAGATTCACAAATGTATGGGCGAAACGGCCGGGGTACTACAACTTTTTAGTATGAAGATTTCAGCTTTTGCGATTTTAGTCGCCCGATTCGGCTGAAATTTTGCAGGGAGGCGCAGACGGTGTATACAAGCCTGGATGGATGGTGCAAAAAATTTCAGCTCGGACGACTTCCACAAAAATCGGACTAAACCTGTGGAAAACGCGCTAAAGCGACGATTTTCAGCTCCTAACTCAAAAATGAGCTGGAATGTTGCTGAAAAATCGCGGTTTTCAGCTTCAGGCGCACTCGGACTATACTGGACTACAAATAAAAAATTTTGAAAAAATTTTGAAAAATGTTTGGTTATGAAAATTAAATAAAAAGTGAGTTTTTGAACAAAATTAATCCAAAAATGTCAAAAATAAAGGTCCAAAAGGGGGCCGGGTCAGTAAAATATGCTGTTGCACTGATGATGCGCACTAATAAAGCCTTTGCAGTGCAAAAACAGAAAGTAGTTGTGAAAACAAAATTTCAGATTCACAAATGTATGGGCGAAACGGCCGGGGTACTACAACTTTTTAGTATGAAGATTTCAGCTTTTGCGATTTTAGTCGCCCGATTCGGCTGAAATTTTGCAGGGAGGCGCAGACGGTGTATACAAGCCTGGATGGATGGTGCAAAAAATTTCAGCTCGGACGACTTCCACAAAAATCGGACTAAACCTGTGGAAAACGCGCTAAAGCGACGATTTTCAGCTCCTAACTCAAAAATGAGCTGGAATGTTGCTGAAAAATCGCGGTTTTCAGCTTCAGGCGCACTCGGACTATACTGGACTACAAATAAAAAATTTTGAAAAAATTTTGAAAAATGTTTGGTTATGAAAATTAAATAAAAAGTGAGTTTTTGAACAAAATTAATCCAAAAATGTCAAAAATAAAGGTCCAAAAGGGGGCCGGGTCAGTAAAATATGCTGTTGCACTGATGATGCGCACTAATAAAGCCTTTGCAGTGCAAAAACAGAAAGTAGTTGTGAAAACAAAATTTCAGATTCACAAATGTATGGGCGAAACGGCCGGGGTACTACAACTTTTTAGTATGAAGATTTCAGCTTTTGCGATTTTAGTCGCCCGATTCGGCTGAAATTTTGCAGGGAGGCGCAGACGGTGTATACAAGCCTGGATGGATGGTGCAAAAAATTTCAGCTCGGACGACTTCCACAAAAATCGGACTAAACCTGTGGAAAACGCGCTAAAGCGACGATTTTCAGCTCCTAACTCAAAAATGAGCTGGAATGTTGCTGAAAAATCGCGGTTTTCAGCTTCAGGCGCACTCGGACTATACTGGACTACAAATAAAAAATTTTGAAAAAATTTTGAAAAATGTTTGGTTATGAAAATTAAATAAAAAGTGAGTTTTTGAACAAAATTAATCCAAAAATGTCAAAAATAAAGGTCCAAAAGGGGGCCGGGTCAGTAAAATATGCTGTTGCACTGATGATGCGCACTAATAAAGCCTTTGCAGTGCAAAAACAGAAAGTAGTTGTGAAAACAAAATTTCAGATTCACAAATGTATGGGCGAAACGGCCGGGGTACTACAACTTTTTAGTATGAAGATTTCAGCTTTTGCGATTTTAGTCGCCCGATTCGGCTGAAATTTTGCAGGGAGGCGCAGACGGTGTATACAAGCCTGGATGGATGGTGCAAAAAATTTCAGCTCGGACGACTTCCACAAAAATCGGACTAAACCTGTGGAAAACGCGCTAAAGCGACGATTTTCAGCTCCTAACTCAAAAATGAGCTGGAATGTTGCTGAAAAATCGCGGTTTTCAGCTTCAGGCGCACTCGGACTATACTGGACTACAAATAAAAAATTTTGAAAAAATTTTGAAAAATGTTTGGTTATGAAAATTAAATAAAAAGTGAGTTTTTGAACAAAATTAATCCAAAAATGTCAAAAATAAAGGTCCAAAAGGGGGCCGGGTCAGTAAAATATGCTGTTGCACTGATGATGCGCACTAATAAAGCCTTTGCAGTGCAAAAACAGAAAGTAGTTGTGAAAACAAAATTTCAGATTCACAAATGTATGGGCGAAACGGCCGGGGTACTACAACTTTTTAGTATGAAGATTTCAGCTTTTGCGATTTTAGTCGCCCGATTCGGCTGAAATTTTGCAGGGAGGCGCAGACGGTGTATACAAGCCTGGATGGATGGTGCAAAAAATTTCAGCTCGGACGACTTCCACAAAAATCGGACTAAACCTGTGGAAAACGCGCTAAAGCGACGATTTTCAGCTCCTAACTCAAAAATGAGCTGGAATGTTGCTGAAAAATCGCGGTTTTCAGCTTCAGGCGCACTCGGACTATACTGGACTACAAATAAAAAATTTTGAAAAAATTTTGAAAAATGTTTGGTTATGAAAATTAAATAAAAAGTGAGTTTTTGAACAAAATTAATCCAAAAATGTCAAAAATAAAGGTCCAAAAGGGGGCCGGGTCAGTAAAATATGCTGTTGCACTGATGATGCGCACTAATAAAGCCTTTGCAGTGCAAAAA